>JAFMSR010000010.1:6830074-6841707 GCA_022818135.1 Saxidomus purpurata | reverse complement strand
AGGCTAAATTAGTGTTGATATGGGAATATTGGTCAATTCCATATTTAAGATACAGTTAAATCTACTTGCTAGAAATGTTGAAGCAGATAATTTGATTAAAATATCTACAAATTACAGGTGGAAATTTTGTCGTTTTCCTGAACGACATCGGCCAAGAGCCCGACCCCCCCCCCTTATTTGTGACAACCGTGCTATTGTGACCAAATCTCTGTTTGTTCGTCTGTCTATACATTTGACTGAAAGTTAATAGACCTGTTTCAGTATGCTCAGCTTTAATACGCTTCATTTGTTTTAGAGAAATGAATTATTCTATCAGCCTCAGCATTTCTCATGGGTCCTGATCAAAAAGAAAAGAATCTGAAGCAAGATCCAAACACGGCATGAGTAGTATAAAATGGGGGGTCCCCCCCCGAAAATTTTGCCCATACCCGAACATTTTGCCCATACGATGTAGCAGTTACTTCCCCTTCGTCATATGTACCGGCATATATGCTCATATGGTCTAAGGTAAATAATTGTGACAGTCACTCGAGTTTTTATGTTGACAAGAGTTGTCCTTTTGAATGAGCTGAATTAACCAATGAGGAGTGAAACAATGACGCGATTGAATCCGACTCGATAAAAAGAGCCGTGAACGTTTCACTCGTGCATCGGACGTTGAACCTGTCTGACCATACATCATGGATGATACAGAAAAGGACCGCATCTTAAAACAATACTATTTCGAGGAGAAAAATCCCGCCGCTTACGCGGGTCCGCAGAAGCTATATCGTGTTCTTGAAAAGAAACAAGGTCCATAGAGGTATAAAATAATATGATCTCGTTTGACACAGTGAATCCTGGAAGTCTGCGAGGATGCCAGAGACAGTCGTAGACCGTTGTATTTGACCTGGGGAGGGAAACAGAGGTCGGAAATGACCTTAACTCGTTTGGCACCAAGATCCTGGAAGTCTGCTAGAGTGCCAAATACAGTCGCAGATCTTTGTATTTAAATAGGAATGGTTCCTAGAGGTCTAAACTGGTCTTAACTCATTTGGCCCTGATATCCTGAAAGTCTGCGAGGGTGTAAAAGACAGTCTCAGACCATTGTATTGACTAGGGAGGGACCATAGAGCTCAAAAATGACCTTTACTTGATTGGCACCAAGATCCTGGAAGTCTGCGAGAGTGCCAGAGATAATCGCAGACCGTTGTATCTGACTCGGGAAGGCGCATAGAGGTTTGCATTGATTTTTGTAATGAGACGCTAGGCATGAATGGGTTAAAAATGTGTTAAGTAGCAAACATTGGCAACTTGTTGACTGGTTCTATGAACATAAGACGATGTGTATATCGCCTCTGTCAAAATCGAAATAGTGTGTAAATCTTACATGCATGAGTCGGTTTTCTATAGGATGTGTAGCAGAGCAAAGGTCACATAATATATCTCTACAGGGGTATAGTAGGAATTCACTATTATATATATCAACACTATAAGCCACACGAAGTGACAAGATGAGTCATTCAGGAGGTATGATGAGGTATTGAGGAGGTAATGAGGAGGCATGAGGAGGTAATGAGGAGGTACGAGGAGGCATGAGGAGGTAATGAGGAGGTATGATGAGGTATTGAGGGGGTAATGAGGAGGTACGAGGAGGTTATGAGGAGGGTCACTTCTTGTGGCTTATAGTGTTGATATATATGATAGTGATTTGGTACAGACGGCGAGGTCAGTTGTTAATAAAGCGAGACCGTTATCTCACTATGGAGAGTAACGACAAGAACATCATATTTCATTGTAGGAAATGTGGTTACGTTTTTTTGCTTTGGAGAAACCTATTACACCACTTCAGAGTATGGCATACATGCGAGTATTATTCAAATATCTGTGTATGCTGCGACTGCGTGTTTGAAAACCGTAAGGCATTTCTCAAGCATGTGAAAATGAAAGCCTCGGAGGTAATGAGGAGAAACAGACCAATGCAAACGGATTCTAACCTTTTAGGGATATCTAAGGGAGGTAAAAGTCGTTTGGTTCGGTCTCCTGAATGTTTGCGGCTATATGCGTCAAAATGTTTTATTCGATTTCTATCTATATGGCACTGGTTTCTGCAAATGAGACATGTATGTTGATATTTCGGATTATTTCATTTCAAATTTGGGGTATGCCGTCGAAATCATACAAGTAATACTGGACTTTAATGAGCACCCCAATGACCAATAAATGGAACCTACCCATTGTAAAATTCCAAATGAAACACTTATGAAAAGATAGGACGGTTTATTCAAGCGTATAATGCAATGAAAATAAAACAAACTTTTGCGTATATTTCTCAACATACATGTAGATTAATCAAATATTTAAAAAAAAAGTTGATAACTAATATATTCCGAAAGGACATCAACTGTATACTTATAAAAACCACAAACAGGTATTAAATAACAAGCGAGATTGTCATGGTGACACGATTAAATTACATTTTTTTAAAGAACTCCAAGCACACACTGCGACCCGTAAACCGCAAGCCTTTTCTTTGAATAGCGTTAATTTTAGTGGAGTGAGCGCTGTAGGAAAACATTATTTTAATCTTGCGTATATTTTAAATGAATAGTTTTAGATAAAAGCTTATTACTTGATTTAAACTCTTGCTTGTTGCTAGACGTTTTTATATACCCTTCGTTAAATGGTAAACACCACCTATTGGAAAAATGACCGAGAAAAAGAAGTCACAAAGCAACATCTGTGTTTATTAGCTACATTTATTTTTTTCTTCTAAATTATCTACATTTCTTTAATATAAAAGCGTGAGTTTTAATAAAACAGACACAAGTTTTGCTCTTTCCAGATGGAACAAATGAATGAAGTCAGTCAATTCGTTGATAGAAATGTCACAGATCGTAAAGGCTTTTTTTTATACAAAAGACACGCAGCTCACTTTAGCTTCGACAATATCGTTTTACTATTAGCCGAACAAGTTTGACAGTCCTGTTATACATGTATCACTCTCACTCAGTATCTTCCATTTGTTCCGTATCTTCTTCCTCTTCCAACTGTGGAGTGACGTAATTGTCCAGCACTTTATCAAACAGAAATCTCCGTTTAAGAATGGCGTACTTTAAGGCTTCCTCCCCTTCGTAGTGTTCTGTTGCAATTAGTTGATTGACTGTCTTCTTTATCGCTTTATAGATGGGATCCTTCTTCATAGCATCGAACCACACCAGATTTCTACCGAAAATGTTCATCATGGCTTTCCTGTAAGTGCTTTTCATGTCCTCAAAGACATTTTCTCTGGCTTCACTTTCACTGATCTCGGTATCTTCTTCCATAAGCTCCTTCACTTCGGTTTCATACTGCGACTGGCACTTATCAAACGCTTCCTCTACAATGTATTCCCAAGGGTCAATATCCAAACTCTTCTCAGATGTTACAGACATATCGTCGTCGCTGTTATCAGAATTGTTTTCATTAACAGGTCCAAAAATGTCCTCTTGTATAGAAATGTCTGACATCGCGTCTTCCTCTGAATCTTCGTCCGGATGTGCAGACCTTTTATGCCGCAACATATTATCCCGTCTTCTAAAGACTTTGAAACATATATCACATTCAAACATCGCGCTTGAAGGCTAAACTGCAAATGAGGAGGAGTCATGTAAGTGTTCAGTTTAATACCTGTCCAATAGTAGTGATGTTTTCATCTTCTTTTGAGGTCTGTTTCGGCTTTCTGCTCGCAGATGGTGCCCTCTGCCTAAGTTTCTTGTTACTCTTGTTACTAATAACTTCCCTATGGAACCTTTACGCTTCCGTGTTTTACTGACTTCTTCATTCGTTGCAATTCCAGATCGATTAATGTCACTTTAGGTTTGGACTGACGATCAAGCATACTCTTAGCTATAGCTGTCGTCTGCTCCGCTGGGAGGACCATCCGTATATACATTTCAGAATGAGGCACATGGCTTTTACGAGATGCGCTCTTATTAAACTTTCTCTTTACTCTCCTTTCTTTTGTATCGAATATATCCATTTTTCTCAGGTGTGCGTCTTCACTTCTTGACATCCAAGCAATCACTGAAGTAAAAAATGTCATTCTATTTATTTATCGTTTAAGACTCAAGCTTTAAGACGTTTAAAAACCACCGTTGCAATAATATCGATATTCACACGTAAATAGGTATATATCCTACTTACTACCAGCTTATCTATCAGTTCGACTATATTGTTCACTTACACGCTTAAATGGAGTCCTTCTTAAGTTTATGATTCAAATATGGTTAACTCCTCGGAGGTAAGGGAGTGCCCCCAAACGTGTCTGACACCACCCCCTAACGAAGGGGGCACTCCCTTACCTCCGAGGAGTTAACCATATTTGAATCATAAACTTAAGAAGGACTCCATTTAAGCGTGTAAGTGAACAATATAGTCGAACTGATAGATAAGCTGGTAGTAAGTAGGATATATACCTATTTACGTGTGAATATCGATATTATTGCAACGGTGGTTTTTAAACGTCTTAAAGCTTGAGTCTTAAACGATAAATAAATAGAATGACATTTTTTACTTCAGTGATTGTTTGGATGTCAAGAAGTGAAGACGCACACCTGAGAAAAAATGGATATATTCGATACAAAAGAAAGGAGAGTAAAGAGAAAGTTTAATAAGAGCGCATCTCGTAAAAGCCATGTGCCTCATTCTGAAATGTATATACGGATGGTCCTCCCAGCGGAGCAGACGACAGCTATAGCTAAGAGTATGCTTGATCGTCAGTCCAAACCTAAAGTGACATTAATCGATCTGGAATTGCAACGAATGAAGAAGTCAGTAAAACACGGAAGCGTAAAGGTTCCATAGGGAAGTTATTAGTAACAAGAGTAACAAGAAACTTAGGCAGAGGGCACCATCTGCGAGCAGAAAGCCGAAACAGACCTCAAAAGAAGATGAAAACATCACTACTATTGGACAGGTATTAAACTGAACACTTACATGACTCCTCCTCATTTGCAGTTTAGCCTTCAAGCTCGATGTTTGAATGTGATATATGTTTCAAAGTCTTTAGAAGACGGGATAATATGTTGCGGCATAAAAAGGTCTGCACATCCGGACGAAGATTCAGAGGAAGACGCGATGTCAGACATTTCTATACAAGAGGACATTTTTGGACCTGTTAATGAAAACAATTCTGATAACAGCGACGACGATATGTCTGTAACATCTGAGAAGAGTTTGGATATTGACCCTTGGGAATACATTGTAGAGGAAGCGTTTGATAAGTGCCAGTCGCAGTATGAAACCGAAGTGAAGGAGCTTATGGAAGAAGATACCGAGATCAGTGAAAGTGAAGCCAGAGAAAATGTCTTTGAGGACATGAAAAGCACTTACAGGAAAGCCATGATGAACATTTTCGGTAGAAATCTGGTGTGGTTCGATGCTATGAAGAAGGATCCCATCTATAAAGCGATAAAGAAGACAGTCAATCAACTAATTGCAACAGAACACTACGAAGGGGAGGAAGCCTTAAAGTACGCCATTCTTAAACGGAGATTTCTGTTTGATAAAGTGCTGGACAATTACGTCACTCCACAGTTGGAAGAGGAAGAAGATACGGAACAAATGGAAGATACTGAGGAGAGTGATACATGTATAACAGGACTGTCAAACTTGTTCGGCTAATAGTAAAACGATATTGTCGAAGCTAAAGTGAGCTGCGTGTCTTTTTGTATAAAAAAAGCCTTTACGATCTGTGACATTTCTATCAACGAATTGACTGACTTCATTCATTTGTTCCATCTGGAAAGAGCAAAACTTGTGTCTGTTTTATTAAAACTCACGCTTTTATATTAAAGAAATGTAGATAATTTAGAAGAAAAAAATAAATGTAGCTAATAAACACAGATGTTGCTTTGTGACTTCTTTTTCTCGGTCATTTTTCCAATAGGTGGTGTTTACCATTTAACGAAGGGTATATAAAAACGTCTAGCAACAAGCAAGAGTTTAAATCAAGTAATAAGCTTTTATCTAAAACTATTCATTTAAAATATACGCAAGATTAAAATAATGTTTTCCTACAGCGCTCACTCCACTAAAATTAACGCTATTCAAAGAAAAGGCTTGCGGTTTACGGGTCGCAGTGTGTGCTTGGAGTTCTTTAAAAAAATGTAATTTAATCGTGTCACCATGACAATCTCGCTTGTTATTTAATACCTGTTTGTGGTTTTTATAAGTATACAGTTGATGTCCTTTCGGAATATATTAGTTATCAACTTTTTTTTAAATATTTGATTAATCTACATGTATGTTGAGAAATATACGCAAAAGTTTGTTTTATTTTCATTGCATTATACGCTTGAATAAACCGTCCTATCTTTTCATAAGTGTTTCATTTGGAATTTTACAATGGGTAGGTTCCATTTATTGGTCATTGGGTGCTCATTAAAGTCCAGTATTACTTGTATGATTTCGACGGCATACCCCAAATTTGAAATGAAATAATCCGAAATATCAACATACATGTCTCATTTGCAGAAACCAGTGCCATATAGATAGAAATCGAATAAAACATTTTGACGCATATAGCCGCAAACATTCAGGAGACCGAACCAAACGACTTTTTACCTCCCTTAGATATCCCTAAAAGGTTAGAATCCGTTTGCATTGGTCTGTTTCTCCTCATTACCTCCGAGGCTTTCATTTTCACATGCTTGAGAAATGCCTTACGGTTTTCAAACACGCAGTCGCAGCATACACAGATATTTGAATAATACTCGCATGTATGCCATACTCTGAAGTGGTGTAATAGGTTTCTCCAAAGCAAAAAAACGTAACCACATTTCCTACAATGAAATATGATGTTCTTGTCGTTACTCTCCATAGTGAGATAACGGTCTCGCTTTATTAACAACTGACCTCGCCGTCTGTACCAAATCACTATCATATATATCAACACTATAAGCCACAAGAAGTGACCCTCCTCATAACCTCCTCGTACCTCCTCATTACCCCCTCAATACCTCATCATACCTCCTCATTACCTCCTCATGCCTCCTCGTACCTCCTCATTACCTCCTCATGCCTCCTCATTACCTCCTCAATACCTCATCATACCACCTGAATGACTCATCTTGTCACTTCGTGTGGCTTATAGTGTTGATATATATAATAGTGAATTCCTACTATACCCCTGTAGAGATATATTATGTGACCTTTGCTCTGCTACACATCCTATAGAAAACCGACTCATGCATGTAAGATTTACACACTATTTCGATTTTGACAGAGGCGATATACACATCGTCTTATGTTCATAGAACCAGTCAACAAGTTGCCAATGTTTGCTACTTAACACATTTTTAACCCATTCATGCCTAGCGTCTCATTACAAAAATCAATGCAAACCTCTATGCGCCTTCCCGAGTCAGATACAACGGTCTGCGATTATCTCTGGCACTCTCGCAGACTTCCAGGATCTTGGTGCCAATCAAGTAAAGGTCATTTTTGAGCTCTATGGTCCCTCCCTAGTCAATACAATGGTCTGAGACTGTCTTTTACACCCTCGCAGACTTTCAGGATATCAGGGCCAAATGAGTTAAGACCAGTTTAGACCTCTAGGAACCATTCCTAGTCAAATACAAAGATCTGCGACTGTATTTGGCACTCTAGCAGACTTCCAGGATCTTGGTGCCAAACGAGTTAAGGTCATTTTCGACCTCTGTTTCCCTCCCCAGGTCAAATACAACGGTCTACGACTGTCTCTGGCATCCTCGCAGACTTCCAGGATTCACTGTGTCAAACGAGATCATATTATTTTATACCTCTATGGACCTTGTTTCTTTTCAAGAACACGATATAGCTTCTGCGGACCCGCGTAAGCGGCGGGATTTTTCTCCTCGAAATAGTATTGTTTTAAGATGCGGTCCTTTTCTGTATCATCCATGATGTATGGTCAGACAGGTTCAACGTCCGATGCACGAGTGAAACGTTCACGGCTCTTTTTATCGAGTCGGATTCAATCGCGTCATTGTTTCACTCCTCATTGGTTAATTCAGCTCATTCAAAAGGACAACTCTTGTCAACATAAAAACTCGAGTGACTGTCACAATTATTTACCTTAGACCATATGAGCATATATGCCGGTACATATGACGAAGGGGAAGTAACTGCTACATCGTATGGGCAAAATGTTCGGGTATGGGCAAAATTTTCGGGGGGGGACCCCCCATTTTATACTACTGGCATGAATTCTAAACACGTTTTGGCTCTCTTGATATGTTGATGCATGCAACCCATGCGGAATAACCCATTGGATATTTTTTTAAGCCGCCAACTTGTCTTCGCATAGTATTGTTACTTCTTTTTAAAGACATTTCGTGAAATGAAAATCCTTTACCTACATAGCAATTACTTTTTATGAAGTATTATAATGATTGTATTTACGCGAAAATAATGTAAACATGGAGGCTAGAAGATCATTGTAGACTTTTTGAATAATATATATGAGGGAAAAAAATCAAGAAACTTGTTTATTGAACAAAGCAAAAACATGCAATGATCATCATCAACAACAACAAAGAAGAACAAAAAAAATGATTGATTTAAAGAATAAATCAATCTACTATTTAAATCATGCAAGGAGTCGATTAAAACATTGTATTTTTAAATTGATTTATAGCAACTTGGTAATCTTAATTATTTTTGTGTTTATTATAACCGTTTATCTATTTCCTCGTTCCTGAAATTTCATTTGATTAAAGAATTCAAAATTTTTGATTTTTTTTTTATAAAAGAATACATTAATTGAACAGTCACACGGGACAGAAGATGCAGGAAGCTTCTGTGAACAAAATTTATCTTTCTTTTTTCAGGTAAGTTAATTGATATTTTGTTTAGTGGAGACATTGACGCATTCTCTCCATGTGTGTAATGTTTGTTGTTGGCATTATAATGCATAAAATGCCTTCTTGGAAAACCCCCCAGAGAAACCCAGTGTTAAAAATGCGTTTTATCTTTATTTACAAACGAATGGATATAGTGTTTGAACATGCTAAGAAATATCTTTGTTTTAGTAAAAATGCTTTCTGTTGTCATGGTGTAAACTCTTACATTTAAAAGTCGAAATTTTGGACAACTGTGTTCGGATAGTTTATGTGAACATTTTAAATATATTACAATGTGAAAGTATTTCACTTACGTTTATAATCATTCTAATATTCCATTTCACATCAGCAAGACCCTGACGCAGTATTTAATTTGTTTATGATTGTATTAATCATTACTGTATGAATTGAAAGTATGTCCAGGGATACAATCATGACATTTGATCAAGTGACTAAGGTCAAACTCAACGAGTTGATTGTTCTGGCCTGTCAGCCGACAGAGCTACGTATTGTGCATCTGAATAGTGCCATGCATTATTGATGTGAATCTATACGACAAAGAAACATTCAGGCAAACGCGGTCCTTATAAATTTAGAATGTGTTGCATAGGAAACCATTTACACAGTGATATGAGGGATTGGAATTATGGCACAATGGCTGAATACACAATTTACAAATTATGTAACTCCTTCAAAAATTCTAAATGTCTTCCCAGTAACACAAAGTCCAAGATCACATTCTGAGGATGATACTATGAACAGCAAGAACTTGCTGTTGTAAACTGTGCAAGATTCCTTCAAAACTACCCTGTTATACTACGCTCATTATACGTGTAGTTTTACCTGTTACTCTATTCGCAGATTTTTTTTAATTTTCCTTTAGACACATACATTTCACAGACCGGAAACACGTTTCATAAGGAGATTAGTTTTTCAATTGTTTTTATAAAACGGAGGAAATGATGTTTATTACCCGAAAATGTTTGCTGTGATGGAGACACAAACAGGTGGTGAAAATACAAAATAAATATTGTAAATACAACAATGAACAAAATAATTGATCGCATGTTACTAACATCTAGAGACATACGTGCAACACATGTTATAAGTTATATAATAGTACGGTCTCTAGTCATGAAACAAATTCAAGATTTCAAACGACTTTTGTATATATAAATTTCCCCTGTGTAGTACTGTATTGCCATAAAATTTAATTTCCTTTAGCTGATGCTGAAAGAATGCTTCCCTAACGCTTAAAAAGTGTGTTGTTGCTCATTTACAGACGATTTCTTTTAAGAAAAATGTAAAATGCTGTGGTATCATTAAAAATTACATTTGGCTGATAAATATCAGTTACAATCCCAGGAAGTAGCAATTTGAACATCAATGAAATATTCTTCCCCGTAATAAGATCCAGGAGATTGCAAAATTCAAACCAAGAAACGTATTTGCAAATAGATTGCTCTGTTTCGTTGTTGAAGTGTAAATATAGTGCATTTTCATTTTTTGTGTGTAAGCCAATGGCCTCATTGCATTTAATCAAGTTCATTTGTGTTAGCATGTTTTTTCAAAATAAGAGTTATCCAAGAGTTGACAACGTCCGGATATATAAAGAAAGATTTAAATGTCGTATGGTAGGAGACGTATCTAGGGTAGTTCATAAATTCCGTTACTATTACAAACATCTAAACATGTTTTACTATTTATGCTAGTAAATTGAATTATATACAAATGTAAAAAAGATAGATGAAAAATTTATAATTTAAAAAAAAAACGGGAAAACGTTGATGTCATAACGTCATTTATGACGTCATTTCATGCATGCAGATTTTCAAGATGACGTCATCCAAACAAATGTCAGCAGACGTTGTTAAATTATATTATGAAACAAAATCACCAGTAGCAGTGATAAGAGTAATGTAGAAAAAGTACCCAGAGTGTGGAAAGTCTAATAACATGCAAGTCAGAAGGATAGTGAAGCGATTCGAGGATACAGGATAAGTAGAAGATGGAGAGAAAAGATGGGATGTCCGAAAAGTGTGAGAACTGCTGAAAAGTTTGTACAAGTTAAAACTGTAATTAATGAAACCCCGCAAAGGTCAGTACGGAAAGTTCTAGGTAATATAAATCCAGTCATTTACAGCACGTCTTTAAATGAATGCAGTTATCTGTTCCCACTTCTGCATTAAGGGAGATGACTCTACCGGGCTTGTTGCTTTGGCCGCGTGCAATGTGTGACGTCATAAAGGTGACGACATCGAAACCTGGCGTGAATTTGTTCTTTCCCACGCTGGAGTCAAGCAGGAAGGTCGACAAATTTCTTTTTCTTTAGAATTTTAATCTATAGATTAATTTCTCTCGCTATTTCATATTTTCAAGTTCCATTTTAAATTTTTTTATTTCAAGATAAAGACTGATCGTTTAAAAAAATAAATAAATAACTAAATAAATAAAAATAAAATTCTAGATTTAGATAGAATCTATTGAATTTGTTTATTGTTTAAAAGAAAATTTATAACTTTTACATCTTCGGAAGGGCTAGATTTGTAAGAGAGTTTAATTTAACATTTCTTTTCTTTTGAGAAAATGCCTCGGACTCAGAGAACTTCTACAAAGAAAAGACGAGGGAGCAGTGCTCAGAGCACCACCACAGCAAGGACCAGGTCTAGACGAGAAAGACAAAGTATGAATGTGCCAGGACAATCAGGGGTCACATCAATGACCCAAACGGACAATGAATCGTTCGTTACACCTAGTTACGGGGAAAACGAGAATCAAGGCCAAGGAGTT
>JAFMSR010000010.1:6808572-6829574 GCA_022818135.1 Saxidomus purpurata | reverse complement strand
GTCTTATTTTGTATTCATCATTATACAATTATTATAGTCGCAGGTCAAACTGCCAAGAATCCTGTATTTACCTGTATAATTTACTCTGTGTAATTTTAGTTTATACTGATCTGCTTTAGCTCAATTGCAGAACATGATTTCTAAATTTAGATAACTTACTCATGTGACAACATCCTATATGTGTTTTGAACTTTCATGTGTCATCTTTCTTTACCATGTTAACCCTGTACTTGTACCTTTTCTGCAACCACAATAATAGCTCTACTGTTTGCTCCTTTTAAGGTTATGTCAGTAGACAATAACATGCCAATGTTGATTCGTAGAAGAGAAGCGAAGGACTATGGTACCAAGAAAATGATAGAAGGAAAGTACAAGAAGGGTGATATGTGCTTAGTGGTAGAAGATGTTGTTACAAGTGGATCTAGTGTGTATGAAACTGTAGAGGTATATAGAATTATAGTGTTTATGTCTTTATGTTACACTGTTACATGTACTTGTTAAAACATACTATTTTTATGCCCCCGAAGGGTGGCATATTAAAATCGCACCGTCTGTCCGTCTGTGCGTCCCCACTTACAAATTCTTGTCCTGACTGTAACTCTGTCATGCATTGAAGGATTTTAAAAAAACTTGGCACACATGTCTAGCACATCAAGATGATGTGTCGCATGCAAGACCTACATCCCTACCTCAAAGGTCAAGGTCACACTTGGAGTATGAAGGTTATGGAATCCTCTATATATGCACACATTCGGTTCCAGGCTGTAACTTTGTCATGCATTGAAGGATTTTAAAATAACTTGGCACAAATGTCTAGCACATCAAGACGACGTGTCACGTGCAAGACCCCTGTCCCTAGCTCAAAGGTCAAGGTCACACTTAGAGTTTGAAGGTAATGGATTCCTCTATATATGCATATATGCACACATTCATGTCCAGACTGTAACTTTGTCATGCATTGAAGGATTTTAAAATAACTTGGCACAAATGTCTAGCACATCAAGACGACGTGTCGCGTGCAAGACCCACATCCCTACCACAAAGGTCAAGGTCACACTTAGAGTTTATAGGTAATGGAATCCTGTATATATGCATACATTTGTATCCGGACTATAACTTTATCATGCATTGAAGGATTTTAAAATAACTTGGCACAAATGTCTAGCACATCAAGCGGATGTGTCACGTGCTAGACCCAAATCCCTACCTGAAAGGTCAAGGTCACACTTTAAAGTAATGGAATACTGTATGCATGATTACTCTGTCATGCATGGAAGGATTTTAAAATTACATAGCACATTTATTGAGCACATGGAGAGGACACAGACTGTGAGGCACCTTTCGGGGGCATTCGTCACTTGTGAGGGACAGCTCTTGTTCTGCTATTAAATACATGTGGAGCAGTATTGTTTGATAATTTAATGTGTCTTCTTGGACAAATTGTGTTAAAAAGGCCAAAAGTTTTATTTCTGTAAACATTCATTCATAAAATTCAAGCGCATGATTGTGGGCATCATTAAAAAAAGAGTTGCAAATATATGCAAATTTAAATTGCAGCACTCATGCTTTCAAGCAATGTATAGAAATGAATTATCTGAAAATGAGGAGAAAGTGACATGCAATTTGTAACATTAATTTTATTGACTTAAACTATGTTCTGGATCACAAATACAATATTGGAAGGCAAAAGTCTAGTTTTTATCAGGATTTATGTAAAATCTCTGTTAATTTTGGCTACAGCTGTCCACTCTGTGAGTTTCCTTAACTGAACTAAAGTGTGCAGACCATATTTGGTTCCAGCTTGCTTTAGTTCAGATCTTTAGGTTTTGCAAACTTAAGTGAGAAGTTCATATTTTTTCAGCTCCTACAAGAGTATGGATTACAAGTAAAAGATGCTGTAGTTTTACTAGAAAGGGAGCAGGGAGGGACTGAAAGATTGAAAAGGGACGGAGTCACACTGCACAGGTAAAGATTACATTTTTATTACTATATTCTATATCCACTCAAACAAATATCTTCTATTTGTTTTATGTTTTTCAGTGAAATTTTGAAAATATATCAGTCTAATAAAATTGATATTTCACTTTTTCAAAGCAGTGAAAATATCAAAATTTTCAATCTGGATTGAATTAACGGAAACCAAACAACGATGATATTGTTAAAATTATTTCATGTGTGATATGCCTTCTGATGATGTTTACTGGGTTTTCAACATTTTGTTAAAACAAACTCAACAAAAGTTTAGTTTTATACAGAAAATAAACAGAAAATTGTTGATATCAATTTGATATCACGTTCATTTCTCTCCTGAACACCAAAAATCGTTATTTTCACTCGTGGCTGTGCCACTCATGAAAATATCACTTTTGATGCCCACTTTGTGATATTACACCGAAACCAACAATTATCCACTATATGTTTATCTTTCAGTGTGATAACAATGACACAGCTGATCAATGTTCTCAAAAAGAATGGAAAAATTGATGAAGTCATGTGTAACAGAGTGCTCAAGTTTGTTGCTGAGAACAGATTTACACCATCAGTCAGCATTGGTGATCAGCCCAAGAAGAAGCCCAAATCTGTTACGTAATATAATTGTCTTTTCTCTAGCAGTTTATGCTTCATGCTTCTCGTTAGTTACTTGCTGGCTTAGGGTCAATTACTTCTAAATCTAATGCATTGAATTTGCATTACTTGCTCTAATTTCAGCATTTAATTAGCATTACAAATGATTTCAAAAGTAATGCGTTAGCATTAGCATTGACTCAAGCAATTTGAAACTTAAATTCAGAACTCAGTTTTACTACTTCTAAGTTTAATATATTTACAAAATAACAACTTTAATTGCCTACTTATTTTCACAGGTAGACAGGTGAACAGATTATAAATCTTTATTTAATGTTTTCGAGTGAATTATAGAGTTTTCTCAGTGAAATAAAAGTGATAATCCACAGTTTTGAAACAGTGGATTACCATTTTTATTTTTCACTGTTTTTGCAATCTTCTACCCGGATTTACGTCAAAAAGTATACCGAGCGTAATTAATACTGGAAACCATGCGACGATGACGTCGTTAAAATGACGTCATTTGCGCTATGTTTTTTGATGACGTTTCCCGCGATTTTCGTTATTTTATAGAAACAAACTCAATAAAAGTAGAGTTTTAACCATAAAATAAACAGAAAAATTGTTGGTATCGGTGTAATATCACGTTAATTTCACTCGTGAACACCAAAAGTTGTCATTTTCACTCGTGGCTGCGCCACTCGTGAAAATATCACTTTTGGTGCCCACTCGGTGAAATTATAACGTGATCTTACACCGAAACCAACAATTATCCTCTATACAACTGATCCACTGATCTTAAATTACCAATCATTTGTGTGATCTATTGGCAGTTTACTATAGTGGTCATTTACTGTTTGAGTTCATATTGAGCAAATCCTGACAACAAAATACATCTTAACAACTTCAACTTGCTTTAGGCAAAATTGCTTTAACACCCTAAATACCATATATCTAAATAGCTGCAAGTCATGATTTATATGTATTTTAATAAATTAATTTGTATTTAAAGGGCAATTACTTTGAAAAATTCTATCTTTTAAGGAGACAAAAAATGCGTAAATGGGAATTAAAATAAGACATAACATGAAAGCTCAGGTCAAATCAATATGATCAAAGACACACTTCAGATACACAGCTTTCCTTTCATTTTCTCACTGTACAATTTGTGTCTATATATCAACATGTGATAACAGCTAATGCAAAACTAATGCTAATACATTAGCAAATTTTAGAAATCCAATGCATTGAATTAGCATTAGAACTAATGTAAAAATGTCTGCATTAGTCATTAGTTGCATTAGTTGAAGAAAACCTAATGCATTAGCATTATGCATTTACTTTAGTTTTTGCATTACCCAACCATGGTTACTTGTAATATGGTGTTAGGTTATATCCTGATAAACTCATTGCTAGAAATGAGTACAGTGTTACACTGTTTTATCTAATATTTCTCTGTGTTCCATGCAGGTCAGTTTTAAATGCTGATGACATGATTTGAAAATAATGTGAAATAAAGATTTTGTCTTACAAATTCAATGTATTTTACCAACTAAAGTATTATGCATATTTTGTCTTGTGAGCTTGATATAAACAAAAAAAATAAGTTTTGGTCAAATAATAGAGTGCATATTAGGTTTTTGGACATTAAATGCATTTATCATACCCTCGTACATGGTCAATGTTTTGGGTCACTCTTATTACTCCAAACAGCCAGGAGCGCTCTCATTAAATGTAACAAAAAGTTTGAGGGGGGAGGGGTATTCATCATCTTCAGTAATAGTTCTAGTTTTTAATTGTAACTCTTTTTCGCTTTAAAATATTATAAGTTATACCACTTTTTGTACACACTTGCTGACATAAATCTCTAACAATTACTTCCTACTATTAAAGGGTATGGAGGGAGAGTGACATACAGGATAAAATGTATGTAGCTCAGCCTAGACATTCTTATAAACAGTAGGGAATAGATACAGGAAAGAGGTAAATGCAGTGTACATTATGTTATTATGACACATACATTCCCTAAATTCATTTCTGAAAGACAGTATGTTGAATGAACTGTAGAGAAATCAAAACTATTTTAACAACATTGTTATTTTCATCAGGAGATGACATACAGAGAGAGGGCCAATGTATCCACAAATCCTGTAGGCAAACAATTGCTAGAGATTATGGAACAAAAACAGTCAAATCTAGCCATATCTGTAGACTTTACAAAATCTGACGAGATTTTACAAGTAAGTTTTATAAGTTGTAAACTGGTAAACATATTTCTATAGTCATGGTAAATATACACACCATTCTTTTGAAAATGAGATCCTTTCAAGAAAACACTTCAAAATATAACGTACCAAGGTTATAAGTTTGATTTTTAGTTTGTTCACACTACAGCATGTTAGTGCCAGCTTCAGTTGAAATTCAGCAGCTTCAGTTAAAGGATTTTAGGGTCTTAAAGGATCTGATTTGAAATATATAAAGCAAGATAATCACCAATCTATGTAACACCTGTGATTATGTAAAATAATTTATAGAAAGGGAGTTCTGCTGAAAACAAGAAAAATAGCAGTTTATTGACAAATACAGAATATTTGTTTCGAGAGATTACAGAATATATCTAAACGAAAAATGATTCTAATATTATCACAAGTGTGGAAACCAAGTGAAAATCTGAAAATTGTACCACTTTAAGTTGAGATATATTACAAACTAATTTTCTTTTTATTCTGTGCTAATTGTTACTTGCAGCAGACCTATATCACCGACACTGTTGCTGATATGATATCTATATCATCATATTATAATTCACTGACAGATCGCAAGTATTATTAGTTAGCTTAACATAAATGTGTGAAGTACGATTACATAGCAAAGACACACAGTTATATAAATATGTGACATATACAGCCTGTTGATGGATGTTAAGGGCTGTTGTAGAAATCTTTTGGTACTTGTGCTGTGTACTGGCTTGGAAAATTTGCATCATATAGAATGCATTTTCTTTCCTCTTGTTTCAGTTGGTTGAGCAAGTTGGTGGTAAAGTTTGTATGGTGAAGACACATGCTGACATTATAGAGGACTTCAGTGATCTGTTTGTACAAAAACTACAACAGTTGGCAGACAAACACAATTTCCTTATATTTGAAGATAGGTATATGTGCTTTTCACTTTATAGTTTGGTTGTATTCTTTTCGAGTCATGTTGTGACAGCTTGTAGATGTAGAACAATTTATACTTGTTTCAATCAAAAACAGAAATGATCCATAACTTAAGTCCTCTCTTGATGTATTTGCAAATTTCTTTCAGCCTCTGTTCATATGATTGCTAAGTGATAATTTACCTGGTGAATAGTATATCATGGTCAGACTGCATCATTGGGGGAAGCTGATCTCGGTTCACATCTGTTAGTAGAGGAAGAAATTTAATGTTAGCTAATATCTCAAACTCCACACAGCAGTAAATTCACATACAGTAAAGTAATTAATCCATTAAAGCTAACCACATAATGATATATTTTCAGACTTGAAAGTATACAAGTGGTGAAGGTTTTTTGGACCTTGAATTTTAATAAGAAAATTGTAACAAGAAAAAAGGGAAAATTAAACCCATACATGCTATGCAAGGGGAGATCACTGTAACTGTCTAGAAGATTGCTACCAGGGAAAGGTTTATATTTGCAGTCTAGTCTACCTTTGCACAATTATAATATATGAATGATCATACAGGCCATTTCTTATAATTATGCCTTTTTATGCCCCCGAAGGGAGGCATATTAAAATCGCACCGTCTGTCCGTCCGTCCGTCCGTCCGTGCGTCCCCACTTACAAATTCGTGTCCAGACTGTAACTCTGTCATGCATTGAAGGATTTTAAAATAACTTGGCACACATGTCTAGCACATCAAGACGACGTGTCGCGTGCAAGACCCACATCCCTACCTCAAAGGTGAAGGTCACACTTGGAGTATGAAGGTTATTGAATCCTCTATATATGCACACATTCGTGTCCGGACTGTAACTTTGTCATGCATTGAAGGATTTTAAAATAACTAGGCACACATGTCTAGCACATCAAGACGACGTGTCGCGTGCAAGACCCACGTCCCTAGCTCAAAGGTCAAGGTCATACTTAGAGTTTGAAGGTAATGGATTCCTCTATATATGCATATATGCACACATTCGTGTCCGGACTGTAACTTTGTCATGCATTGAAGGATTTTAAAATAACTTGGCACAAATGTCTAGCACATCAAGACGATTTGTCGCGTGCAAGACCCACGTCCCTACCTCAAAGGTCAAGGTCACACTTAGAGTTTGAAGGTAATGGATTCCTCTATATATGCATATATGCACGCATTCGTGTCCGGACTGTAATTTTGTCATGCTTTGAAGGATTTTAAAATAATTTGGCACAAATGTCTAGCACATCAAGACGACGTGTCGCGTGCAAGACCCACATCCCTACCACAAAGGTCAAGGTCACACTTAGAATTTATAGGTAATGGAATCCTGTATATATGCATACATTTGTGTCCGGACTATAACTTTATTATGCTTTGAAGGATTTTAAAATAACTTGGCAAAAATGTCTAGCACATCAAGCGGATGTGTCCAGGCAAGACCCAAGTCCCTCCCTCAAAGGTCAAGGTCACACTGAATAAGCGATATATACTGATATATTGATCTATCATTTATATTTGTTTTATAAAACACTTTAACGAGATTGTTAAAAGCCATTTACTGATGTTTAATAATATATTATTCTTTTAATCATTCAAATATATTTAAAGTTATTATTTAGAATGATCAATGAAAAAAGTAAACGACAGACACATCTACTTGACGGTTATTTTCTTTCATAAAATGGTACGGTAACAGTTTTAAATATATTTTACTTAAACCTTTTTAATGTCTCCCTTTTTCTCTAAATGGGGATATGATTAAAAAAATCAAATAATCTCTGCAACGATTAATAGTTTTAATATACAGGCGTAATAATTAACTGCATGGACCTAAATACACATGGTCCATGTTAACTGAAATAAAACTGCATGCACAACGGTCTTTTTAGCTCATCTGGCTACGCCAGGGTGAGCTTTCCTGATCGATGATTGTCCGTCGTCAGTCGTCCGTCAACATTTTGATTCAGATGACATCTCCTCTGAAACCTCTAGGCCAATGTTGAAAAAACTATGCAGGAATGTTCCTTGCATGAAGCTCTGCTCTACCAAAATTGTTCAAACAATTCCATTCCATGCAGATCTCTGGTTGCTAGGGCAAAAAATTGGAAAAACTTACAAAAAATCTTCTCCTCTGAAACCACAAGGCCTTGAGCTTAGATATGTGGCATGTAGCATTGTCTAGTGGACCTCTACGAAGATTGTTCAAATTATGACCCCCGGGTCAAAATTGACCCTGCGCGGGTGGGCCCTTAGTTTTTGCATAGGCATATATAGGAAAAACTTTAAAAATCTTCTTCTCTGAAACCACAAGGCCTAGAGCTAAAATATTTGGCATGTAGCATTGGCTAATGGACCTCTACCAAGATTGTTCAAATTATGACCCCCGGATCAAAATTGACCCCACACAGGGGGTCACTTAGTTTTGCTTACGCATATATAGGAAAAACTTCAAAAATCTTCTTCTCTGAAACCACAAGGCCTAGAGCTTAGATATTTGGCATGTAGCATTGGCTAGTGGACCTCTACCAAGATTGTTCAAATTATTACCCCGGGTCAAAATTGACCCCGCACCGGGGGTCACTTAGTTTAACATAGGCTTATATAGGAAAAACTTTAAAAATCTTTTTCTCTGAAACCACATGGCCTAGAGCTTAGATATTTGGCATGTAGCATTGCCTAGTAGACCTCTTCAAAGTTTGTTCAAATTATGCCCCTGGGGTCAAAATTGACCTTGCCCAGGGGGAGGGGTCACTTGTTTTACAAAGGCGTATATAGGAAAACCTATTTGGTATATAACATTATCTAGTGATCTTCCACCAGGCAAGTGGACTTGTACCAAGGTGAGCGATATAGGGCCATCTTGGCCCTCTTGTTTTGTTTTCTGTCTAAATATCTTTTATAATGAATAGTATGACGATGTTTAACTTTTAGTTAAAATAAGATATAATGTTGAAATTAATAGATATTCATTTATAATTTTACAGATCTATACAGTATTAATCATGTCAGAAGAAAGAAAACGACTGTGTTGTGTTTTTCATTTTTTTATGCCCCCGAAGGGTGGCATATTAAAATCGCACCGTCTGTCCGTCTGTCCGTCCGTCCGTCTGACCGTCCGTCCGTCTGTCCGTCCGTCCGTGCGTCCCCACTTACAAATTCGTGTCCGGACTGTAACTTTGTCATGCATTGAAGGATTTTAAAATAACTTGGCACACATGTCTAGCACATCAAGACGACGTGTCGCGTGCAAGACCCACATCCCTACCTCAAAGGTGAAGGTCACACTTGGAGTATGAAGGTTATGGAATCCTCTATATATGCACACATTCGTGTCCGGACTGTAACTTTGTCATGCATTGAAGGATTTTAAAATAACTAGGCACACATGTCTAGCACATCAAGACGACGTGTCGCGTGCAAGACCCACGTCCCTAGCTGAAAGGTCAAGGTCATACTTAGAGTTTGAAGGTAATGGATTCCTCTATATATGCATATATGCACACATTCGTGTCCGGACTGTAACTTTGTCATGCATTGAAGGATTTTAAAATAACTTGGCACAAATGTCTAGCACATCAAGACGACGTGTCGCGTGCAAGACCCAGGTCCCTAGCTCAAAGGTCAAGGTCACACTTAGAGTTTGAAGGTAATGGATTCCTCTATATATGCATATATGCACACATTCGTGTCCGGACTGTAACTTTGTCATGCCTTGAAGGATTTTAAAATAGTATGGCACAAATGTCTAGCACATCAAGACGACGTGTCGCGTGCAAGACCCACATCCCTACCACAAAGGTCAAGGTCACACTTAGAGTTTATAGGTAATGGAATCCTGTATATATGCATACATTTGTGTCCGGACTATAACTTTATTATGCTTTGAAGGATTTTAAAATAACTTGGCACAAATGTCTAGCACATCAAGCGGATGTGTCGCGTGCAAGACCCAAGTCCCTACCTCAAAGGTCAAGGTCACACTTAGTGTTTAAAGTAATGGAATACTGTATGCATGATTACTCTGTCATGCATGGAAGGATTTTAAAATTACATAGCACATTTATTGAGCACATGGAGAGGACACAGACTGTGAGGCACCTCTTTCGGGGGCATTCGTCACTTGTGAGGGACAGCTCTTGTTTGTATCTTCATATTTGATACTATTACAATACTGTTAAAGCTATGAGAATTATTTTCGTGTTTCTTAGAAAGAAATCATTTTGTGTACAAGCAACAGCAGCATTTTGAAATGATATTCTTAATTATTAATATATACTTTTACCCGGAAAAGTAGAAGAATAAATGAATAAAAACTGTCCGTACACCCGTTTATATACTTCAAGTTATAGAAGTATGTTAGCATTTTAAAGCATTTTCTCTCTTTTCATTTACATCTCAGTGTTATGGCAACACTTTCCTATCAGTGTTATGGCAACACTTTCCTATTTTTATTATTAAAATTTTTTTCACCTGTTTTTTTCATCATCTGTTTTCAAACTGATTGCGGAGCTATGTACACGCGCCAATGTACACGGGTCCGTTTTTCTAACTATTTATATTAATTTGCTTTCTTTAGAATATGTTGCTGACATCGTAAAATAATCATTAGTAGATTCTTTTAAAGTCATGACTGATGTGTTATTAAGCTGTAGTAAGCTAGTATAGGTCCGTGTCCAAAGAAGTTGACGAGTTACGGTAAAAAACTATCACGCTGTACTTGCCATTACTTTTTATCATTATTTGCTTCTGTTTTCAAGTTCGCTTTGACATTTTTCAAAATATTTTATTGAAATTTACTTCATAACTTCTTTATTCTTTTGTTTAGATAATAAAGTAATTTAAAGTTATTTACAGTTAACCGTATATATTAATAGTTGATACACAAAATCCACTGTAGAAGTGTTTCTGTTTGAAGAAAGAAAACTCCCTTACCATGTATTTTGCTTTATTTTTTAATTCTAATACAAGTACGAATTTACTTAACTTATTAAGAAATACATTACTTATATTTTGTTGAAATGCTGAATGTACAGTTTTATTAATTTCTGTAATCATTTATGCACATTCATGAAATTGTAAATGAAGCCTTCGCCGGCGATTTTTTTCTTTTCTCCTTATTATAATTTCATCATTTTTCTACAATTAAAAGTTACAAAAATATACTTAATTAAGTAAGGATATAATTTATAGTAGAAATAAGTTAATTATTTAGCAAAATACACGCTAATCATAGGATTATTCATTCATGATACATCAAAACAGTAATACGCTTCCGTTATCGGGTCGAAACTGCCCTCTCATTTGCTGATCGATAACCGTTTGTGCTCTTTAACGCTGAAGAGTACCCAAGAACGATAAGTCTGTGAAAAACCCGTATTTACATGGATATATCTTGGCAGAC
Source organism: Saxidomus purpurata (assembly GCA_022818135.1). Classification (NCBI taxonomy): domain Eukaryota; kingdom Metazoa; phylum Mollusca; class Bivalvia; order Venerida; family Veneridae; genus Saxidomus; species Saxidomus purpurata. Next base: position 6,818,428 of record JAFMSR010000010.1, on the reverse strand, counting down.
AGTTAACCCAGTTTTTCAGGTCAGATTCCAATAGACTGAACATACAGATTGCATTTCAGTGTTTGTCAGTAGCATAGAAACAATATGTTTCATGTCAACCATTTTGTCTCATGTTTGCTAAATTTGCATGAATGTGAACAGTTGTAGCATTAACATGTTTCAGAAAGTTTGCTGACATTGGTAACACTGTGTTACATCAGTACAAAGGTGGAGTACACAGGATTGTTGATTGGGCACATATTGTAAATGCACACACAGTTCCTGGGCCAGGGTTAGTTAAAGGTCTGAAAAAGGTAAATTTTTGAGAAAAATACACAAACTTTTCTGACTTTATTTAAAATAATTACATTGACTTGAAATTAAGTAAGGTATATGTGATGATTATGGTAAACAAGAATATAATTAGCTAATTGACTGATTTCAGGTCTTAAACAAAGAAAGGATAATTGGATGAAAATTTTATTTGTTCTTTGCATAACTACATTATTTTAAAAAAATCATTAAACATCTCTTTAAATGTAGCCACATTTTGTGTAGATATGCTGATACCACAAGCTCATGGTTTTATAAATTTTTTGTAAGACCAGTCTCACATTGTGAGCTTCTGATTGGCCAGACTTTCAGATAAACTCATTTCTAGCCAATCAGAAGCTAGAGATCTGAGACTGGCTTGAGGAATGTTTTATAACAGTTTGCCCTTGACCTTCTCATCATTTTCACTGGTGTATCCCATTATCATAGGCCCTAAGGGACTTAATATGCTATGGCACTGGTTGTTTTTGTCTATCAATCTGTTGACAATTTATGTCCAGAGCCAAATCTACCACATTGGGAAAGTTGAATGCAAAGTTGCCACGAAAGGTTTTGCTAAGGCAAAATTGCACAATTTATGTCCAGAGCCTTATTTCTTCCTCACCCCCCACAAATTGCTCAAGGTGAGCCATTTTGATCGCCAAGTGTCCGTCATCTGTCTGTCTGTTGTTCGTCTACACTTAACCTTGTGTATGTTATAGATGCTGCATTTTTCAGTGTCATAGGCAAACCTTGTGTATGCAATATTTGAATGAAACTTGGTCAGTATGATTGTCTTAATGAAATTAAGATCGAGTTTGAATATGGGTCATCTGAGGTAAAAAAAAACTAGGTCTCCTATTTGTATGCCCTACATATGACATTCACAATGCAATCATCATGAAAATTGGTCAGAATGTTTGTGTGGATCTCTGGGAGCTAGGTTGCCAGGTCAATTCCAGGGAAAACCTTGTTGATAGTATAGAAGTCACATTTTATAGTCAATCATCATATAAATTGGTTACGTTTGTCATGTTGTGGTCAAACAGAATGTTTGTGTTTATGATATATAGTTTTGGGATGAAGTTTGGTCACATATGGTCATGAGTAGGTCTTAGGTGAGCGATGTAGGACCATGTTGACCCTCTTGTTTTGTGTTATAAAGCTTTGTTACAGAATAGCTCTAGTTTGTACTTTGAGCAGTAGTAGTATCATTGAGCAGCTGAACTGAATTTTCTGAGCTGTAACATGTCAGTATATAAAATGAATTTTACTGCACACTGTATTTATTTACATATATATTCATTTGAGCAGATGTTAATCAATGTATTCTTTCTATTTGATGACAATTTCTGAAATTTCTACAAATGGGTTCTTCTAACAGCATGATATTTTAAAGTGAACAAACAATTACAACACAATCTCTATTTTGTCAGATTGGTTTGGAGAAGAAAAGAGCATGTTTGCTGATAGCAGAGATGAGCAGTTCAGGTACTCTTGCAAAGGGAGACTATACCAAAGGTAACAACTGCATACTAATCCTGCATTACGTTTCTTAGATGCAAATTTAACCGTTTGAAATATTCAGAAGGTAGTGGACAAATGAACAGCACACAGTTTCACTCATTTTGATATTCCTACTTTTCAACCATCACAATGTCTTCTTCAAGGATATAATTTATTTACCTTGTTTGAAAGGCTGTTGAATAATTTCCTTTTAAAACATTTAATTTTGAACAACATGTACTTTTTTTGTATGCTGCATCGACTGTCAGTTCATGTTCATTACCAGCTTGGTGTTATGTCCCCAGTAACTGAGGAGTTTGTTTCTCATCTGTTGGTCTTGTTTGATTGAGCTTTCAACAAGTTAGAGCAAACTTGTAAATTACAAGCATATGTGTCCTTAGATCATTGGAAGCAGTGTGATTTATTATTCTTGAACATATAATTATGTAGATGTTTACACTATTTTCATTGTGATATGTTAGAATGAAATGGTTTTCTGTCTACTTTCAGGCACAGTTGATATTGCCCAGGATAATGATGACTTTGTTATTGGTTTTATATGTAGAAACAAACTTGTTGATGATCCTAAATTTATTCATATGACACCAGGTATGAAAACATAAGTAAAACAGTATCAGTTAGGTTTGATAGTTTGATGATCAATAATTTTGACTGAAGCATAAAAGTAGGGGAAAAAACAAGAGCTGTCCCTCATAAGTGACAAATGCCCCTGAAAGAGGTGTCACACAGTCTGTGTCCTCTCCATGTGCTCAACAATTGTGCCATGTAATTTTAAAATCTTTCCATGCATGAAAGAGTGACCATGCAAACAGTATTCCATTACCTTAAAAATTTAATGTGACCTTTACCTTTAAGGTAGTGACGTGGGTCTTGCAAGTGAGATGTTGTCTTGATGTGCTAGACAATTGTGCCAAGTTATTTTAAAATCCTTCAATGCATGACAAAGTTACAGTCCGGACACAAATGTGTACATATATACAGGAGTATATTACTTTCAAACTTTAAGTGTGACCTTGACCTTTGATGTAGGGATGAGGGTACTGCACATGGCACACCGTCTTGATGTGCCGAATATTTGTGCCAAGTTATTTTAAAATCCTTCATTGCATGACAAAGTTACAGTCTGGACACGAAAAAATGTAAGGACAGACGGACGATGGACGGACGGACGGACGGTGTGATTTTAATATGCTCACCTACAGGGGCATAACAACAGTACACACAGTTACTTCCTATATTATATTCTTAACCTAGAATCATTTAGATTCTCAAAATTCTTATTGCAATCTTACTATGCACAGAACATTAAGGAAGATTTAAGTTTGGACTAATACACAGCTTTACAGTTTCAGGACTGTACAACGTAGATATCTGAAGCGTATCGAGTGAACTTGAGAGTTATCTTGTCTCCCTTCAATTTCGAGTAAACTGAATGTATAACGCTTATAATCTATAGAAAATAAGCTGTTTGTAAACTGTCCATCTGACATGGTTGCTTTTTATATTGTGACAATAAATACATCATTGGAAAGCTTAAGATCTTAGTTTTCTACAGATATGCAGTTTCATATATTTTATTTAACCACAATGAGTCTCTAAACCTGACATATATCGGGGAATTTAACATAGAAGTTACAGATCGTGATAAGTAGTCGGTAACATTTACTCGATAAAAATTGATAAAGATAGATGGAAAATACCCCTGTTTGAAAGTCTAAAGCTGTGTATTATGTACATTATATGTATATTGATAATATGGCCAAACACTAAATGTAGTTTGTATTTACATGTACATGTTTTACAACTTCCCTGTTTACAGGTGTAAAGTTACAAGAGGGCACAGACAGTCTAGGTCAGCAGTATATCACACCACATGATGCTGTATTTGTGAACAAATCTGATCTTATAATAGTTGGTCGGGGAATCACAGCTGCTACAGATCCTGTCAGCCAGTCAGAACTGTTCAGAAAAGCTGGCTATGACGCCTACATGGAAAGACTGACATAATGTCAACACCAGTCAAAGCTACTGCACTGTGGAAAACAGGGGTCTAATGGTCAAAGTGTTGTTAATTACGCTTCTTTATTTCATCAAAGTTTTCAACCCTTTCGTTTTTGTTGATAGCAAGATTGTGCCAATCAGTGTTGAGTTAAAATCCCTCATGGTGTATGCATGGTACATTAATACACTGGTTAAGTATTGAAAATACTTGTTTTTGAACAACATCACTAATCTATGTAGTTTCTGATGTCAACAAGACCCCAAATAGCTTAATGTGACACTTTGTCAGGTGGTACAGCTTTTGTTACTATCCAATTACTCAAGAAACTTCAACGTATAATTTTACCACAAAGTAGGCACATTGGTGATGGAAAGAACATGACCTCTTTTGTTTATGAAGTAAATAGAGTACATTTCATCCATGATGGCAATGGTTACTCGAACATACTTGGAAGTTTTTTTATGACCAGAACATATGTACTATAACTAGCTGCTTCAGTATAAAGTGCTAAAACTTAGTATTGTGGAAAGAACCTTGACTACGCTTTAAGCATTTGGTTTTATCCACTCGTCTTTAACTTGATGTATGTACTATGGTAACTAGATTCTTTGTAAATCGTCGAATAAATATGTTTAAACTAAAACTTAATATCATGTTTTTAAGGTTCTTTTGCCAAAGTGAGTATGTCCAGGTGGGAACAGTTTACACTAGTGTTCATTAGTCTAAGAATGAATTGGGACCAAACGGAACATGTATAAAAGCAGCAATATTGTATCTCAATCCTTTGTTTATGTTTGAATTCTGTCTGCTGTAAGCGTTTAGTTAATTATAAGAACTGGTGAGTTACCAGAAACGAGAGGAACATAATGCCTTGTGTATATGATTTCTGTTATGCGAACAGTGATAAGAGACCATTTAGGGAATGACTATTTGAAATAAAATTTGAGATTTCATTTAAAGTATTTTCTTGCTTTTTAGCTCTTCTGGCACATAGTGCCAGGGTGAGCTACAATGTATTTGAGTCACTCACCATCCTTCGTATTTCCACCATTTCCTTCAAACGACATCTCCTCTGAAATCACTTGGCCACTGCTGATGAAACTTGGCAAGGATGTTCCTTGCATGAAGCTCTATCAAAAGTTGTTCTAAGAATTTCATTCCATGCAGAACTCTGGTTGCCAAGGCCATAGAAAGGATTTTTTTAAATTAAAGAACCGCAAGACCCAGAGCTTAGATATTTTGTATGTAGCATTGTCTAGTGGACCTCTACCAATATTGTTCAAATTATGACCCCTGGGTCAAAATTTACTTCTGAAAAATCTTCTGAAACCACAATGCCTAGAGCTTATATATTTAGCTTGTTTTATTGCCTAGAAGACTTCTTCCAAGATTGTTCAAATCATGACCCCTTGGTCAGAATTGACCCTGCGCGGGTGTCACTTGATTTTACATAGGCTTATGCAGGAAAAACTTAAAACGTTTTCTTCTCAGAAACTACAAGGCCTAGGGCTTAGATATTTGGTATGTAGCAAAGTCTAAGACTGTTAAAATCATGACCCCGAATCAAAATTGGTAAGAATGTTACGTGAAGGATTGTGTGGTGGTCATGTGGTTAATGCACTGGACTAACAAACCGGAGGTTCCCGGTTCGAGTCCCGGCAGGGGCACTGGAAATTTCAGAAAGGCTTTTCAGTGTTTCCCACCCATCTAGGTGAACTAGTTAGAAACATAGAGGTAGTCTCATGTGTATAGGTGCTATACATCGGGCATGTTAAAGAACTTAGGGGTCTATTCATAAAAGAGCTAAGGTCTGGTACATGAATTCCTTTGTGTCTGCATCTGTCTCTCTTCAACCTGCGCCTGTCGGGAGTCTTGTCAAGTTCACCAAGGGAGAAGCCCCAGGGTCTTCTGGGACCAACAAACAATTGAAGAAAAAAAATCCTAGCATGAAGCTCTAGCAAAGTTGTGCAAAGAATTCTATGGTTGCCATGGCAATTGGAAGGAAACGGTTCAATTTTTTTTTCAAAACTGGGAGGCATAGAGCTTAGATATTGTCTAGAAGACCTCTACCAAGACTGTTCAAATAATGACCCAAAGTAAAATTTTACCCCACTCAGGTTGTCATTTGTTTTCACATAGGCTCATATAGGAAAAACTTCTGAAACCACAAGGCAAAAGCTTGGGATCACTTGATTTTACATCGACTTTTATCCGGAAACTTGGAAGATTTTCATTTTGGAAAGCACAATGCATTGATCTTAAATATTTACCATGTAGCATTGCCTATTGGACCTCTACCAAGATTATTCAAATCATGGCCCCTGAATCGCGACTGATCCCGCCCCAAGAGTAACTTTATTTTACATAGTCTTATGTAGGGAAAGTTTTAAAAATCTCTGAAATCACAAGGCCTAGAGTTTAGATATTTACCAGTTGACTAGTATGTTAAAAATATGGCTCCAGGTCAAAATCGACCCTATGTGCGACATGCAGTTCCTTGTATGATAGCCAAGGGTAGTCGGGTGAGAAATATAGGGCAATGTTGGCCCTCTTGTTTGGGAAACAACTTTTACGAGCAGTATAGCAACAAAGTTGGCATCCACTAAACTTGTCTGAAACAGCAGCACTATTTTAATCGTACACTAACAAATAACCATTTAATATTTTCCCCATAATCTAGATTTATGACCTCAATATAAGACATTTTGAAGACATTAGCTATGTGTGCTTTCTAAATTTAGAAACTTTGTCCTTTAGCATTATATGTTTTAGGCATTGTATAATTGCCAGGCAGAACGACCATAAGAACTGACCTTAAAAATTGACACAACAGCTCTGTCCGCTACCTAGTTTCGAAAGCCTCTGGGTGACGTTCACTGAATGTTGTCAGATTGTCGCAAGACGTTTCTGCTATACGACTTTCGAGCGACTATTGACATAATACTCGATGGTCCTACATGATGGTGAACATGTACTGCTGTACACATAAGGAGAGAATAAAACACGAAGCTGAACAGCAACGTATTAGAAAAGTATTTGAAAGATAAAGAGGAGAGCCTAAATTTGAAGTTGAAAAGTGGTAAGTAGGTGTGTGATCCTTTTTATCCAGAGTAACAGCTTTCGCCCCCTCCCAAAAATATCGTTGAGATGGGCTGCAGAATGCGAGTGTTTCGCACATTAATTTTCATTTAGACACATGCTTCCCATTTCGCTGATATGCTCGTGCGTTTGTCCGGCTCTATACCGCTCTGGTGTAATTTAGAAGCAACTGAGTAAAATATACAGTTTTGATAAAATATATCTTTACCTGTGTATGATGGAAAATCATTGTATGACCCAGCTGGTCAAAAAAGATTTAATTCGTCATGTTTCAACTATGTTCAATAGGAATAAAACTGTTGTATATATTTATATTATTTAGCTGTATCTTTCGTAATGATACTAAATCATTGGTGAATGTATTACATTAAATTGCGATTATCATATTAAAGGGTATTATCACTCTAAATAACTCGTGTGTTTCTTCTCTTTTTAGTATCAATAATTATGATGTTTGGGTTCGCATTTTATGATGCGCTTATGAAATGCATGCATTACTATATGCTCTTGTACTAAAACTTTAACCAAAGGGTGATCCCGACGCTGACACAAGTTAAAGTTATTTTACCTAACACGTTATGGAATGGTCGCCGACTTGAAATTACCAAATTAACGGCCGGGGTCATAGGTTCAAACTTCCTTCTAACATGGGGTCTAGAACTGGTCTTGCCCAAGAATGATTGCTATGTAAGCTGCCCGCCTGTAAATGACTGAAGTGCTGTTACTCAATGAATAGTAACCCTCTTCAACACGTATACTATAATAATAATCTGCATTCTATGTATACACTCCTTTCTTTTGTCAGCGAAAAAGTCAGAAATGTTACTAAGTTGTGTTGTTGAAATGCCTTGCACAATTAAGTCCCTTTCTAGTATATTAATGCTTTCTGTCTCATATTCAGTTTACAGAAACCTTTTTCTTGTTTAGGATGATAATATTCTAGATGAATTCGTTGTTATTCTTACTGCAACCTAATGTTGTTGTATAAATATGCGTAAAAGTGTGAGCTTGTTATGTCTACAAGACTTGCGTGACTACAGGCTATATGTCACATTCAATATGGTCTAGTGTACTTATAACGCCTACAAAATCGCTTTATTTCAATCTAATTCTGATGTTGACAGTCTGTATAGAACGTAAATTGATTTTGTCATAAATAATTCAAATCTGCTTGTTTATTTGGTGTCGTCCTTTTCCTACATAAGACGTCTAAATTTTCCTTGAAAATCCACGATCATGTAACTCTTTTATTTAGACCCGAAACTTTCGTTTTACCAGCTCCGCAGAGTTAATTTGTTCTAATTCTTTGAGCAAAGTAACGCCATTGCATTTCAATATAAATAAATATAAAGATAGATAATATGTTCTATAGCTGCTCATAATCCGTTGCCCGTCCGTCATTTTCTTCTAATCTCGTCTTCTCGACAATAACTTTGCAAATGTTGCTGAAAAAAGAGTGATATTCATTACATAAAGTTTGTTCAAAATTGTTCATAGAATTTCATTTCACCCATGCGACACTTTAGTTGCTATGGCAACAAATATAGAAAAGGGGGGGTGGTGTTGTTGAGATTAAGGTGTCTGTCGCTCATCCCGGAAGTTGCGGTTCGAGCCCCACATGGGTCATGACCGTACCTCCTCAATTGACACTAGTGAAGCTGACTCGAAAGTGCCTCTATAAGCTTCAAGCTTTCTTCACAACTGAGATAAGATTAATTAGTATAAACTGGTATAAACTCAGTTGAAAATAACTTTTCCAAAATAACAAAACCCAGTGCTAAGATATTTTACTTGTGACATTATGCAGTAGTCCTTAAACATTTCCTTCGAATCATGCCATTGGAGTCAAAATTGGTGGTGATTAGACATCAAGATAGACATCAAGACAGCTTGAACAGGTGTCTGTCGCTCATCCCGGAAGTTGCGGTTCGAGCCCCACATGGGTCATGACCGTACCTCCTCAATTGACACTAGTGAAGCTGACTCGAAAGTGCCTCTATAAGCTTCAAGCTTTCTTCACAACTGAGATAAGATTAATTAGTATAAACTGGTATAAACTCAGTTGAAAATAACTTTTCCAAAATAACAAAACCCAGTGCTAAGATATTTTGCTTGTGACATTATGCAGTAGTCCTTAAACATTTCCTTCGAATCATGCCATTGGAGTCAAAATTGGTGGTGATTAGACATAAAGATAGACATCAAGACAGCTTGAACAGTTCTCATTGTGTAGTGGTTCTCTACCATGTTTGTTCTAATCATGCCTCAGTGGGTCAAAATTGGTCCCGTCCGCCGACCTAAGCTCTGTGTCTATCAGTTTGTAACAAATGGATTTTTAAAAAAATTCTTATATATTTCTACGTAAAACAAAAGACCCACGGGCAAGGCAAATGGACAATTTGTGCAGTTTTGCAACATAATGTCCAAGACTCCTATGACTGACGACGTTTATTATGACTCTTTGGCCTACATTTTTGTTATACAGCACAATGATCCTCAAAGGAGTGATGTAGGGTCATCATGACCGTCTTGTTTTTAAAATAACTGACCCTATTTGGTTGATAGCATTGTGTAGTCGTCCTTTACAACTATGTTCAAATCACACATTTTAAAGGATTCCGCCTGAGTTTTGCAACTTTTGTTACCTTAACAGTTTGCAGACGAAAGAAAAATATTGTTTTGTAAAGGAGACTTGTTGATCACATACTTGACACATTGTTGAATTGATTATCAACTTGACTGTAATAACCTTTTGTCAAAGATATTCTTCTAGTCTGCTGAGATAGGAACATTGACAACACGTAAATACTAACATGAGGTAGCAAAATATGTGGCATTTGACAAAGGATCTTTTGGATAGTGTAAATATACGAAATAAAATATGTTTAAACTAAACTAAACTAAAACTGGATAGTGTTCGAAGCTCCATTTCTAACA